>JASXSY010002868.1:0-17551 GCA_034509805.1 Sipha maydis
AAATTTTAATTTTGTAGCTTAAATTGTTACAAAATATATAAATAATATTTATTCATGACTATTGTATAACAATGCAAAATAAGCTATGATCGAGAACGTAAATTAATCTCATATAATGTATATATCGTCGATTACGACAAATACGTATCTGGTCTTAGTGCAGTTCGTTTCGAAACATTCCAACGTGAAGTTTAAATTTCAACTGTTTTATAATAACCTATCAATTCAATGTCAAAAAAACGTAAGATTAGTGATGAACATTGTACATTCAATAAATCATGGACGGATTTATATTTTTTTATCGAAAATAGAGGTAAACTGTTATGTTGAATTTGCAAAAAATCATTTTAACTGTAAAAGAATATAATGTTGAACATCACTATGAAACAGAGCATAAATTAAAATTTAACATTCTCACTGGTGATCTTAGACAGATTAAAATAAACAATTTTAAAAGTTCATTAACTAATCAACAAAATAGTTTTAAATTACAACATAATCAAAACGAATCAGGAGTACGAGCTAGTTTCATAGTTGCTGAAATGATAGCCAAGTGTAATCGTCCATTATAAAAAAATGTATGTTAGCCGTTGTAAATGAAATATGCCCTGAGAAAAAATAACAACTTAAAGACATCAGTCTCTCATCTAGGACCTGTGTTAGATGTACCGAAGAGTTAGGAACAAATTTAATGTTTAAACTGAAAGAAAAAGTATCTAAATTTGATTGTTTGACATTCTAAATACTTAAATTTCGAAAAAATAAATATTGTTCACGATTAAGAGGACGTTATACCGCTTATTTTCAACGGTAAAAACATGTCAACGCAAAACTATCATAACTGCACTAAAAAGTGGTTTTAGAGTTAAAATACCTATGATAAAATTTATAGAGAACAATATTTCCAAGAAAATGTCATATCCATTTTATAAAAAAGTAATTAATATAAAAGATACAGCTAATAAAAAAACGTAAAATATGTATATTTTGTATTTTAATTTTTAAGTTATATACTAGCAATATTAAAAAACGCATATGATATTTTCTCCAAAATATTGTTTTCTTTTGATTTTATTACAGGTGTTTTTTCTCTAAAACTACTGTAAAGCGAGCAATCGCAATTTTCCGTAGTTATGTTTTAGTTGCGAATTTGTGATTTGTGTAATTTATCATGCCGTATTGTGCTGCTTCTAGTGGACAGTTCTATAAATAAAATTTCCAATTGACTGTGCGCGAAGGGAGGGAGGTAGCGCATGCCGGCCGTCGCTGTCGTCGTCGGTGTTATCGACAATTCTATGAATAGTAATATCTAATAGCCATAATTACTACTATTGTCTATTACACGCCGTATTATTATTATTCGTCCAGTACTTATTCGTATGACTAAAATAAATTAAGATTATTATTATTATTATAGTCATTCTGAGTTCTGACGTGACTCGTACAAGTAATGTACAAATAATTTTCCGATCTAGAATATTGTATTTTATTGACACTGGTGTGGTTTATAATAGTTTAATAAAAATATGGCAAATAAAAACAACAAAATAAAACGTCCGCGTAGGAAATATATTACTAATAACCTTATTTTAAAGCGTTATAACAAAAATAAACGGCAGATAAAAGAAAAAATTTAAAAACACGCCGAGCTCTATTTCAAGCATCTGGAATGTACAAAAAAAAAAAAATTTCCAATGGTCCTGATGAAAATTATGGACTAGCTCAGCCTTTAGACAATTTTATACCTACTGACGAGTTGAAAAATAAAAAAATTGAATTCATTCAAACAATTACTTTACCCATAACGGTCAGGGAACAAACCGAATTGGAAACGCGAAACCAATCCAACAACTAAAAGTGGTTTATTGAACGGAGAAACAGACTAACCGCGTCAAACTTCGGAAAAGTTTGTAAGATGCGTCCAGCTACATCCTGTAAAAGAACCGTATATGACATATTATATGGTAATTTTACAACCCGAGCGATGGAATATGGAAGAATTACTGAAGTCGTCGCAAAAGAAAAATTTGAAAAATTAACAAATCTTAAAGTCATGGATTGTGGTTTGTTTATTGACGCAGATAAACCATACTTAGCCGTTAGCCCTGGTAAGTACGATGTATTACGGAATCAAAGTTTTACAATAACTAACTAGTTTTTTGGGTGATAATGTGATATAATATACAACTAATATTTAAATATTTATTTTATATACTCAGATGGTTTAATTGGCAATACAGCTATTTTGGAAATTAAATGTCCTTTTTCGGTCAAAGATACGAATGAATTACAAACAGCGGTCGACAATAAAAAGGTATATCTACAGAACATTAATTAATTGAATAAATATTTTAGTAATATGATTGTTTTGATAATTTGCAGATACCTTATGTAACTATTGTAGATGGTAAAATGAAATTAAAAAAAACTAGTGCATACTATTATCAAGTACAGGGACAATTAAAAATAACAAAAAGGAATGTATGTTATTTTGTTGTATACTCCGAAAAATGGATTGAATGTGACGTAATTGATTATGACGAAAGATTTTGGTATTCTAAAATGGAAATTCAGTTAGAGACGTATGTTTGCAAAAATTTAAAAATACAATTTAACCATATAGTTTGTTGCATTGAAATACATATTAGCTATTACATTAGATTGAAAATGTGTAAATTGTAATAATAACCCATTTCACAGATTTTATAAAGAATGTCTTCTGCCAGAATTGGTTGAACCACGGTATGGAAAAAGACTATTAAAATCTGACATTTTCGAACCTAGACATATATTGGACAACATAAAAAATAAAAATAAAATCATACTAGACGTATCTTAGTAATGATATTATGTAAAATGATAATAAATAATAATATGCATATTACACCTTCCAATTGTTTTTTATTTTAATGTAAATATTATTGTAATATAGCTTATCAGACATTTTTATAGTATAATTATTTGTATACACATTATAAGAAACCTTAATCAATAATTAGTTCATAAGCGCGCGGGAAAATCATACGAATATTGACTATTGTGGTGATATTATAATCACCAATATATTATTTCTTCATTATCCGCATTCTATGATGGTTCATGAAACAATAAAATACTCGCCCGCATTTTGATTATTTTTAGACCGTTTTGTCGATCGCGCGATAACAACTATGACTCTGTGTGCGTATGTCGCGTGCTTGCGCTGTGTAAAAACACCTAATAGCGCTTCCTATCGGTCGTTGTATCCGTTTCGCTTTCGCTATAACGTCCTCTTAAGCGATGCACACTTGAATGCTGTTTTAAGGATATCAACATCCAATATAAAAGCGGATATAAATGAATTGGCGGGAAAAATGTAACCTCAAAAATCACATTAGTAACTTAATATTTGTATACTAAAATGCATTTAAGAATTAATTAATAATTATTTTTAAACTTTTAAATTTTCTCTACTAATGTATTTAATTACAAATTAGTTAATAAGGACAACCGTCATGTTAAACTCATAATATGTTTGTTACTATCTGTAAATATATTAGTATTAATTGTTAAAATTATATTTTTTTAATATTTTAATTTTGTATGCGGCCCTCTATAAAAAACTGAAACAAATTATGGCCCGTGTAGGTAAAAAGGTTGACGACCCCTGATTTACAGGATCAAATACCTTTTTTAATAATCTGGAAGTAGTAAAATGTAATATGGATGTATCACTTCATACGCATGGTCAGTAATAAAAGTTATCAAATATAATACTGTCATGTAATATGTTTCATGGTTTCTAGTTTTCTAAACGTAATTGTATTATGAATTATACAAAATACACTTGATATTGATTGAATTATTATTATGAATTTGTTTTAGGTCTTATTGCATCTAACAAGAATCTATAATACTCAAAAATGTTCATGTTTCTATTGCAACTGGCGCTGAAGGATATTACATCCATAATTGAGGTTTTAATATGAACAATATTGGTGTTCTCATGCCATATTGGATGCAATTATAAGTAACTGTTTGTTAATGTTTTGAAAAGAGAGTTTAGTGCTTGAAAATACAATACATATATCATTAAATTAAATTTGGATAATAGAATAGAGTTTATTGTTCATTATTATGTAAGTCAATTTTAATAAATTTATATAAATGGAATATAATAGTTGTTTAATATATCTATAAATGTATTTATACATTTATTATATTAGGCATTGTTTTATATTGATAAAAATGCATTAAGTTGTGAAATGACTATACCTTTTAAGTGTACAGTACAGTTGGAACCAAATTTTGGTTTGGAAGGACTAAAAAAATTAATTCCAAAAGAAGTATTTTCTAATATTCGTTATTTACGTAAAGTGTCCATGATAACAATCAGTTATGCATCATGTGAAAGATGTTTCTCAGCCATGCATCATATCAAAAACTGGTCTACAACATCTGTGACAAAAAATTGTTTCAGTAATATGTTCTAATTGCACATCGAGAAAGATATTGTAAATAATTTCAATATTGATTTTAAAATAAAGAATTTTAATGAAATAATATTATCAAATATAATTTTTTACCAAAATACATGGAGCTCTAGCATCAATAGCATTCAAATATCTAGTTGTGCCCAGGGTTGTATTTAGAAATTAGGCGCCTCGGGGCACTTGAAAATTCCGCCCCCCATTTTAGTGCTGAAAGGGTGTTGGAGGGATAGGTGGATAAAAATAAGCATATTAATCATATTATTGTTTTATCGTTTTGTATTGAACAAAATAGAACTGCAGTGGTTGACAACAACTCTATAATGCAGACTGCATTCAGGTTTCTGCGTATTATGTAATGTCATTATCTGTCAAACCAAGGAATCTTTTAGCGTTCGTTTAAATACAAATTTTAGAGAATATCCTATAATAAACTTCAACTAAATTTTCACCGATAAATCAACAGTATAAAATACAATACTTAGAAAAAAAACATTTAATACAATTATAATAAATTCCACAAGGAGAAGGGCAATTAACCACCAGTTAAATACCAGTTTTAAGTTTTGAAAATTTGGTACAAGGTTTTTCATTAGTTTTTCTTCAATTATCTGTAAAAAAAACTCTACCGGATTCAGACAAAAAAAAATGTATGACTGTTAGAAATTTAAATATTTACGAAATTGCATAAATTTTTTTTTTTTATCCTGTGACCTACTTGGGGTGGTGTTGCATAGCAAATCGAGGGATATTTACGTTTTAAAACTGTTTTTAGTAGATTATATGTAGATATAAAGTGCAAAAAATTTTGGGGTGCTTATGGGAACCAGACATAGCTTTACTTTGATTGACGCTTTCCAACACTAGCCACTGTTGCTAATTTTTTTCAAAGTGCTTATAATGGTATTTAAAAAAAACTTGCCTAAAACGCTTAACTTCGTAAGTCCATAACTTGAAAACTAAAGCCGAGCGCCAAATTCTGATTTCACCAACGTTTTTTTCGTTAAAAAATGACTAAATTCCAAAAAAAAGGGTGTCCGGTAAAGTAGATTTGTTCCGTAATTTTGTATAATAAAAATGTTTTGTAAATTCAATTTTAAGCGGGAAAACAGATTGATATTTGATAAGAAATCGCGCATGCGCTGATATCACGGGTCCCAGTATTTGTTGGCTTCAACTCATTCTATAGGTTTGATATGTGATGACTCCATCCATTGTATATGATCTAAGCCACAATTCAAAGGATTTTGGTGTCTATGAATTCGTAATTTTTTTCTCTTTTTTTTAGTAGTAACAATATCTACCTCTTTATATTAGTACTAATAATATTTGGCGATTACCTTTATTGCTCTGAACGTATATGTTAAAATCCTTAGGAAAATTTGGCCGTAAAACGAAATGTGGCTCGTTTACTAAAAACCACATGATTAAAATCGCAACAAAATTATAAACATGAATCCACCGTCAACATTTATTTTTGTTTGATGAAAAATTGTCATAATATTCTAAACTTTCATATTGATTTCCTGGACATTTGCTTTTAGATTCTGAACGGAGTGATGGAATCTATTGGTTTTACAATGATGTGTGTTTTTTTTAATTTTTTTTATTATTTATTTATTTTTTTTTTTTTTTTGTGTCTGACGACACCTCTTTTGGCAGTAAAAAATTGCGAAAATTTGCAAGTTATTTTGTAGATAAAAATTCATAAAATTTTTTCTGTTCATACTTAAGGTTCAAAATTTTAACACTAGGTTATCTATAAGCTACTCTTCAAAAATCTTTAAAAAAATTTATACCGTACTTAGAGGAAAAAATTGTATGATTGTTTGAAATATAAATATTTACGAAATTGCATAAAATAGCGATTTATTCTCAAACGATTTTAAATATTTGTTATAATTCAAAAAGTATAAGTCGCAGATTTTTGAAATTTCTACCAGCTGTTAAGATTGGTATTTCCTTTATGTAATATTTTTTTCAAAATATAATATTGATTTTTAAGCCACTTATAGGTATTTAAAATATTCGATTTTTTTATATTTTATTTTTATAATCGGTGATAAAATACAAAATACTTGAAAATTTAATAGTAAATTCCACAGAAATAGTTCTTATTGTCATTCAAAAATTATTTAAATCCATAAGCACAATTTTTTTTTATAAGCGTTTGAACATCGAATATTGACATAAAATTACATGTAAAATATAATATAATGTATAATATTCTAGACTGACAAATGATATCGGTTTTTTTAAAATGCTCTAACTCGAAAACGAAAAACCGCAACAACTTGAAATTTTCATCAAATGTTTATACTGACGTTTTCTATGAATGATTAAGTTTTCAAAGTATTTTGCCATATTTTCACTTATTTATAGACAATTTAAATTTTCGATTTTTCTAAATTTTTAGTTTCAAAATAAAATATACTTATAACAATATTTATAAATAACAATGTATTAATGTATTATATTCTAAACTAACATATCATCTTCGTTCAGAATCGTTTTTCGTATACAATGATACCTATCAATGAATTCAATTTTAACAAATCCATTGTAATGACCTATCCTATAAACGAGTGGCACTTTTTAATCATGACCTCCCCTTTCGTTGACATTATTTTCAAAGCCCGCGCTCTCCCGGAACACGTTCAAAAAAATTTTCGAAAAATCTCGTTTCGGCAATAGTCCGACGCGGCCGTATTGCCGCATGCTCTACGTTGGTACTCACTTTCGAAACTTATATCTCGAAACTGGCCAAAGTGTTCCCTTAGATATTTTAACACCTTTTGAATCATGACCTCCCCTTTCGTTGACATTATTTTCAAAGCCTGCGCTCTTCCGGAACATGTTCAAAAATATTTTCGAAAAATCTCGTTTCGGCAATAGTTCGACCGCGGCCGTATTGCCGCATGCTCACATTAATAAACGTAGCAATAAAAGTATACAATAATAGGTTGGTCACACTAAATTTATCGGATACGGTTATTAGTTAGCAATAAAAACCATTAACTTGGCAATACATTTTTGAGAACCACTGAATTTTTCTTATCACAATTAGTCGATTATTGCTAATGTAATTTTGGTATTTTTCGTTTATGGATCTCGTTCATAAACAAGTAAATTTATACGTATAAATATCTATGAAGATTTTTATATGAATATGATATTGTTATTCGAATATTGAGAATAGCGAACCGCAAGATAATGACGATAGTTCAATATCGTAACCATTGTTCTAATGCCAAGTCCAATAACGTTCGTATAAGTGAAACAATATCATAATACGGTATACCCAAGTTGCATAATAATTAATAACATTAATAACTACTCTGGCTTTACGCACAAATATAATGGGCAATTAATAATTATCATATTTCCATAGACCGCAGTGGACTTCCCGATAGGTACCTATCTCTATCTTCCCCGAAACGGTGAAACAAATGTTAAATTGTTAATCATTTGATGACCGTTAGTTGTTGAACACTCAAAATCAATATTCTATGTTGTACTGCGAGTTAAGACAAGATGATATTTTTTCTCTAATAAATACTACCGAAATACGAATAATGGCAAGACTCTATTTATCTTTTCGTTTATGTGAGTATTAGTTCTCATAATTTTGTGTGAGATATTTTAAGTTAAGAATAAATTTGAGTTGTGAGTTCATTTCGTCCACAGTGTTATTAATCTTTCAAATATTTTTCATTGTATAAATAAATATAAATATGAATTTCTTCCATTTAAATCAATTATTCAAGTAGGTAGGTAATTTAAGTATTATTGTGCGAAAATTACATTTGCTGTAGAATATACTATTATCTTGATTTAATAATTTATTTTAAAATAGGGACCAATATCTGTACACCACCGTTTAAAATAAACTGCATGATATATTTTAAACCATAGGCGAAGATTTGATTGAATTTTAGGGAGGCTCAATCTTTCTTTGCAAAACTATTTTATTAACATATTTAGAAAATTTTCAAATAATTTTGAGGGACTAAGTCCCCTAAGCACCCCCCCCCCCTCTTTATATACGCCTATGTTTTAAACCGTGATGTACGAGAAAAAATGTTAGTGTAAAGAAAAAGTTGATTAGAACAGGCTCACTTAGAGTGTACAGTGTTTGAAATTGTCCCTATAAATCAGTGCAATAAATTGTATAAATCAAAACCAGGCACGGATTGAGAAAACATTTCAGACCGACACACGGCTATTCTATTAAACAGTTCAGTTCAGACTCGGATTGAGATGGCAAGCTACCGAGAAAATCTTGGTTGGCCGGTCGTGAATACTAGGGCCGTTATTTTTTTTTTTTTCTTATACGATTATGAAAAAATTATACGAACATTAATATTAAATATAATTGGATTGAATTATTAAACTGCACAGTTGAAATAGGTGGAGTCAAACGGTATAATTCGAGTACAGTTGTTTCCAAGGTGTCTTATATAGTCATATTTAATCGCATAACCAGTCAAAAATCCGTATAAAATATTAAAGTTTTTTATTATTACGCTTGAAGTAATAATTGAGAAAAAATAAAAATTGAATAGTATATATGAATATAGTGTATTGTTCTAACAGCTCATACATATCTTTAAATTTTTGCGTCTTCAACTCCAGCTTCTTTATACTTTCGAACTAAAAATATGCATATTACACAACTATTTAATATGATCAGGACTGACGAGAGGGTGGACAGGCAGGGCTAGAGCCCCTGGAGCCGAACCTCCGAGAGGGCCCGTCGTTTCAGCCTTTTATACAAAATTGTTTTATTATTTCATTCGACGAATTATGAGGTGCAAATTTAAATATTTTTACTACACCAAATTAAATAAAAATATAGTTTGTAGTATGTATATCTTGGCCGAACAAGTGTAAATAAAGGGGTCTGAACCTATCAGTCCCGGAAATTTCAAAAGTTCTCGTCGACCCTGAATTTGATTGAAAAAATTGTGAAAAAAAATGAAGAGAATTTAAAAAAATTGTCTACTCAATGAATAATCGTACACAAAGGGGTAATGCAAAGTTGGAAAAAAATTAAATTTATTTATAAATCATTAATACATTTCCTATAAAGATTTTCAAAAAAAAATAAAATTTCAAGAGAAAAAACCTTTTTTTTCTTATAGAGAGTGGGTCGAAACTCGGAAACATCTCTCCTCCCGTAAATACACCACTACTGATGGGTAACACAAAGACAATGATTTACACTCAGAAGATGAAGAAGTTACCATAGAAAACCGTAGACATTTAAAAAATGAAAAATTTGTAAAAATTGCATACTAGGTATACCTAAATGTATGGAGTACTACAAGACTACACACACTCGTCATTATACAGTAATATATATTTAGCATAGAAGTATAATATAACTCTTTCTTGTTCACAAGTTAAACATTTGCTAAACTTAAATATATTTAAAACCGTTTATGAAATTATTTGTGTCAATCAAAATAAGAAATATTTTTATTGATGTCTATTGAAAGATATATTTTGGTACCTACCTACGTATTGATAATGAATCAGTAATTGACATTGTATCTCAACAAAGTTGTTTAATGTTCAATTTCTTGAAATTATAAATTAATTAATATTTCATAAGATACCTAATTAATTTATAATCAAAAGTGTTTAATTAGAATTTAAGTGTGTTTCTTATTAATACAATTAATTTAATATTTTGTTTGAAAAAGAAGATAAGTTATAAATAATATTGTGTACAAATATCGTCTACTCAAAAACATATAATGTTTATCTAGTTTGATTTAGTTGAAGAATTTAATATTATTAATGTTTTTTTACTAATAAGTGTTTTTACTCATATAAAATGTGGAAACAATTATGAAGTTTGCTATTTATTAATTTACTGCAAAATTGTTTTAAGAATTAAAAATAGTCTTAAATATTTAAAGGTTAAATTAAATGTTCAATATACATGGCCAATATAATAGATAAAAATGCATTTATTTTTAAAAAAATTTTTTATTTATCTTTGGCATTAATATGTGTCAATAATATTATTAATAGTTAGTAATAAAAATATTAGTATGTAATATTTATACTATTTTAAATAATTAATCTTTATCATGCATGCGGTATACAATGTCATATTGGATAGGAAACAGATAAGAAATGTTTAAATTATATAAGACATTCACTTTCGTACTTTCACGTGTCCAAATTCTACTACATTTTAATTTAATAAATATTATAATTGTATACATTTGGTACATTGTTTCAGATTTGAATTTTTTACGCCAATATCATAAACATTCTATAAACAGTTTCAAAGTAATGTAGCAAAACACTAGCAACTCCATAAAAAAGTATACATCACCAAAATGAATTCTTTTTCTAAATCGTCGACTTCTTATGATATGTCTACAAGTTCAGAATCAGAAAATGAAATTAGAAATAAAATAACATTTGATACTATTAAAGTAGACTTTGAAAAAACATTCAAAATGGGATTAAGTTCAAGTTTAACACGTCAATCTTTAAACCAATCTTCAAGAAACGTTAAAAAACTGAAAAGAAAAAAAATCTTACCCACAGCATCAGGTACTCTTCGTGAAAATGAATATTCTCCCTTGTCGTATTCATTTAATCGATCAAAGACGAATCATAAATCGTCTAATTCAAAAAACGTATCAACTTACAACAGTACAAAATATCAATGCCTAACTAATAATACTGAATTATTAAAATCAGTAGATTTGAATAAAGAATTTGCTATTGCTATTGAATCTTCGTCCGATTCTGATGTTCCAGATTTGAAATATTTAAAACTGATTCCAAAAGATACCGAGATTAATACTTCTTCCATCAGTAACGAGTCAAAACAAAGTAAACCTTATTCTATTAAAAAAAAAATATCTATTTATGATAGTTTAAACTTCAACAGTACGTCATCAAGTCCTAGTAACTTTTCTCAAATAAATACTGAGTCTGCAACATTTAAAAATAAAAATAACCATAATATTGAATTAAACTTGGATGAATTATTATTAGATTGTAGTCTGTCTGATATATTATTAATTAGAAAAGATGATGGAGATATAGATAGTCAATTATGTGCAACACTCGATACAAGTGATAATTCTTTTATACGAATGAAATCAAAATCTCCAAAACCTTTAACGTTAAATAATAGTTTTAGAGTTGATGATGACAGTCAACCCGAACAATTATCAAATGTTATTATAAATATACCAGATTTTATGAATAATGAAATTGAAGTTAAACATAATAAAACTGTAGATTCAATAAATATTGATGGACAACAACATGAATTAATTAATGAACACTGCAAAGTTATTAAAAAAAAATTATTACTCAATGAAGTTGATATAGAACCTGCCATGAAATCTAATTCTAATAGATCCGTTGAAGAAAGTATAACTAGTGTAGGTTCAGAACCTATTTGCAAGTATTGTAAGCGTTCTAGTAAATTAAAAATTGATTCTAGTAACTGTAGTCATAAAAGTTCTAACATGAATTATAATAAAAGTAAAAAACTGAGTAAATCAAAAATGATATCAAATAATTCGGACGTTTTACGTTTAAGAAAATCATATGACACGAAAAAATTAAGAAATCGCAATTCTTCCACAAATATAGTTGAAGATATTGGATTAGAATATGATACAAGTAAGGATAACTATATGGTAGAATTACCTAATGGAACTTTAGTGCCAGAGTTTTTATCAACATTAAAACCTAAACATGTAAAAAAATTTTGTGCTTGTGGAATAACTCCTTCAGAAATTCCACTTACTTGGGACGAAAAACTTCATGATATTCTACATCAAAACATCCATAAATTATGGTTTAAAGGTAACATTATTGAACATAATACTATTAATAGTATTAATTTCAAATTAAATGATTTATTCTATAGAATTTTAATTTTAAATGCTAATCATTATAATGAAGAAAGTATAAGCAAATCCATTGAAAATGTAGATGATTTTGTATGCTTGGAATATGGTATTTCTAAATATGGCTCGCTAACACATAAAAATTCAACATATTTTTTAGCAATATTACCTAATTTTAAGGTCATAGGATATTTAGAAATAAAGCCTATAAAGAAAGCTTATAGATTTACAGACAACACACAACCTTTAGAGGAAACAGCGGTTGTTAGCTTTGGTGTATCAAAGATTTGGGTTTTAATCAAATATAGGAATAAAAATATAGATATTAACTTATTAAACACATTTTGTGAAAGAGAAAACATTCAAAAGGAGGATTTGGCGTTTTCGTTAAATGGATGTCAAGGAATCACATTTATTCAGAAATATACAGGAAATAAAAATATCTTTATTTACAATGAAATTCCAGCCATAAGTAAGAATAAATAATAAATTTAAGTTTTAATAAGTAAATATTGTTTTTATAAACGTAATTTAACTTTGTGATTAATACAATAAGCTCAAAAACATTTGATAAAAATAAATGTTATATTGATTTTATTCATATTTGTTTTAATGTATTTAAATGTAATATGTTTATTAATATAAAAAAAATTGAACTTGACGTAATATTTTTAATTTTATTTCAAGTTACAAGTATATAAAATTACTAGAAAAAGTATTGTATTCAGTTTATTTAATAAAGAAATTCTGAAGTTCTTAGAAGAAATAACACAAAACATCTAATCAAATTCTAATATTTAGAAATATTTTATTCTGAAAAATATTATTTTGAATAAAATATTTTAATTAATAACATATGAAGAATTCTAGTTATTTATCTTTTTAATTTAAAAAAATAGTAGGATGAAAAAGAGGCTTCTGGCCCACCCTCACTCTCCCGGTCACCCAGCCGCCGTCGCTGATATATTTATTTTTTTATAATTTTTCTTCGCGTAACCTATCGTTCACGTAACCTATGTATAATATACCCCCTCCATATTTTTCCATTGGAAATTCATTAAGTCAAGTCTTATCATTCATCACACCCCTCCTTATACTTCCCCTCATTATTTAAATGATAAATTCATTAACATACAATAGCACCTCACCTTTTACCACATTCTAATTATTTTACCGAAGTAAAATAATATTATTTAAGACTACAAATAATAAATTATTTAAAATGATTACACATAATTTCAAATGATTATATATATATATATACACACACAGTGTGTTCATCGATTTAGGGAACACTAAATTTCTCGGCCGGATTTGTTTGGAATAAATCGATTTTTTTTTACAAACTGAATTTGGTCTGCGAATGCGCAGTAAAAACTTTTTTATTAAATAGCAACACTTATTTTTAACACCATATTCGAATAGGCCTATTTTTTTAAAGTAATTTTCATGTATCAACTATGGCTCTAAGTTCAATATTGGCTGAATAAGAGCCATGTCAATTTTATTAAATAATATATTTTTTAAATTATTTTTAAACATTTATAAAATCATTTATAATTAATTCTTATTGGTTACTCTTTGAATATTTGTACGTATTTTTTTTTAGAAATGTTATAAACAAGACTAACATAATATGGATACAAAATTATTTATTAAAAATCGACTAGGTACAACTGGTACAAGTGGACTATAGTTATTTTATAATTACATAATAAATTAAATAAATTGTTCAAAGTTTGCTCTGTGATTGTCGACGCATAATTGAAAACGCTGTTTTTTTTTTAGTCATTTTAGTCGATTTTTAATAAATAATTTTGTATCCATATTATATTAGTCTTGTTTAAAATATTTCTAAAAAAAAAAATACATACAAATATTCAAAGAGCAAACAATAAGAATTAATTATAAATGATTTTATAAATATTTAAAAATAATATAAAAAATGTATTATTTAATAAAATTGACATGGCTCTTATTCAGCCAATATTGAACTTAGAGCCATAGTTGATACATGAAAATTACTTTAAAAAAATAGGCATATTTGAATATGGTGTTAAAAATAAGTGTTGCTATTTAAAAAAAAAAAGTTTTTACTGCGCATGCGCAGACCAAATTCTCAAAAAATTTTGAAATGTATCGAAAAATGTGTATTCATATAGCACCAGTTTGTAAAAAAAAAAATCGATTTATTCCAAACAAATCTGGCCGAGAAATTCAGTGTTTTCTAAATCGGTGAACACACTGTATATGTGTATGTTATTGTAATTGTATTTATTATTTTGATGAGTTCCGCAATAGCCATCATAGCGAACACACGGTGTTCGCGTATCTGCGTTATCGCAATTTTTCGTCCTCGCGTTTAATACGTAAATCACCCATACAAACAAAGTCATGACGTAAATAACAATCCAATTATGTCTCGTAATGTCATACCTAAATGACATTTATCATCTGCTTCGTCGCCCACTAAGTTGGATCAAACGAAAGGAAAAGTATTTATTACGCCAAATAGATATGCTTATCTCTCCGGGGATGGACCTCCAGAAGTATTCAGTTCTCCTCCCGTCGCAGAAACGTCATCACTTCATGTGTTGGATACGGATACGGACACTCCGGCAACTGCCTACACAAAATCAAACTGGTCTCCACCAATTTTTGTAAAAATATTATCTAATAATTTCCCCAAGCTAATGAATGCTCTTACGCCTATATTGGGCTCAGAAGGTTTTAGTCTCAAAACTACAAAAGACTTTTTAATAATCAAAACAGTCGACTGTACTAAGTATTATGAGGCAATAAAATACCTCGCGGCTACCAGTCTAGATTTTCATTCTTTCCATCTACCTAGTGACACCCCAACCCAAGCGATTATTCGGCATTTGCATCATTCGATCGCAGTTACAGATATAGAGACAGCTCTAACTGAACTGGGCTTTTCTGTCATAAGTGTTCACACAATACAACATCGTTTTACAAAAAGGCCCCTATCACTGTTCTCAGTGAACCTCAAGTCAATTGAATTCAGTCAATACATCTTTAATTTAACCAAACTATAAAACTTCATAAATACGGTAGAAAAACCCAGGAAATCCCGCTCTTCTCCCCAATGCATAAAATGCCAGCAGTACGGTCATACCAGGCATTGTTGCAGACACACATCTCGCTGCGTCAAATGCAAAAAAACTCATCTCACCGCAAATTGCACCAAGTCCCAAGAATTACCCGCAAAATGTGCCTTATGCTTTGGTGCCCATACGGCAAATTATAAAGGCTGCCCTGCTTTAAAGAACTTATCAATATCCAAAATAAGAAACGCTCCTCTTCAAAAACAACCAACAATGTCGTCTCAAAAAATGTGCTTCTAGATGTTCCAACTGTCAAGATGCCGGTCACTCATCCCTCACTCAAAAACAAATCATATCCCGAAATAACAAAAAACGAAGACAATTCTTCACTCACCCATATTTCCAATATTTTATTTAATTTCTAATCTTAATTCCATTATTAGTCCTCTAATCTCTCTTCTCACTGCAACTCTTAATTCATTCCTTCCTGAAACTATATAACATCCAACACAATCAATAATAGACTTTACTCATGTTCATTTTGAATGCAGTCTTGATATTCCCATCATATAAATACTTACTATTATCTATATTTTCACTGTGGAATATTATCCTTATACTCTGTTCTATTGTAGTAACGTACTATCAGTTAATTTATTTTAATTGCATAATGTTTTGTACCGCACATCGGGTCTAAATTGTATCTTATTTTATAAACTCTGTTTCCTTAAATAATTGTCGAACTGAATAGTGTTTACTGCAGTTATAAATAAAAAAAAAAAATTATTTTGATTTTACGTAACAATATTTCTATTTGAAATTTATAATTTAATGCAATATAAATAATATTTATATATATATATATTATATGCATATTATATGCATACTGAGTAGTATTTGACATTATTTTTAAAATTATTACTTTTTATTAATTTTGATTTTTCGTAGGATTTTATATTTTCAAACAACAATGGCAACGTTACATGCAAAATAGGCGCCTTTGGGCTATAAATTAGGGTGTTAAGTTTTTTATTTTGGGCGCAAATGTCCATAACCCTCGGGGCGCAAATGAGCTGCTCATGGGCGCAATTGGGCTACAGCCGAATAATTTACAAAAACCTATTAATACTGGAAACAATGCTAATAAACATATCAACGCTAACATTATCCAAAAAACAAATGCACAAAATAAACGTCTACAGAGCGTGCCAAATTAAGTATTCATGGGTACGACCGAAAATGAAAATGACAAATTTCCAAATAATTCCAAATAAATCTAAATCTAAATGCAACCTTTCATCGACATCAAATGGCTCGTCAACGGAAACGTCCAAGAAAAATAATTCTTTGTTTGCATCATCAAACCGATTCGTCGTATTGGAAAAAGAATACGAAAATGTTGGAATCGTAAATATCGAGCAAAAACAAATTGGTATTAATTCGGATATTGAAAATAAACAAATAAAAATCAAACCGACTCTACCTATTTTTGTCCATGGAATATTAGATTATCCTGCTCTTCGTACACATCTTACGAAACTGATCCGCGCAAATAATTTGGTCGTTAAATCAACAATTAACAATTTGAAAATCTAAACCACCAACATAGATTCTTACAGATCAATTATCAAATACCTTAAAGAAAACCAAGCGGAGTTTTACACATACATACTATACCCTTTTTCACATAAGTTCTTTATTAAATACTAAAATAAAAATTGAAGAATCTTATGAAAAACGCACGGTTAACAATGTATAAAATGCCAAGAATATGAGCACTCCAAGTCCTATTGCACCCACCCACTAAGATGTGTCAAATGTACCGCTAACCATTCAACTTCTGCCTGTACAAAAACTAAAGACCAACCACCAGTGTGCGCCCTCTGCGCAGGAAATCATATGGCCAGCTACCGAGGATGTAAAATCTACAGAGACCTTTAACGCCTTCATTATGGTAAAACAATTCCAAAAACAAATAATTCAAAACCAAATGTTATTTACAACCAAATTATAAGGGGGTAGGAGTGTTTTGATAAAACACAACGTGAGCCTCCAAATATAAATGACACTACATATTTTCCCAATCTAACCCAAAATATAACCAATTCACAACACAAAA